>JAJOZX010000082.1:1327500-1337500 GCA_023014485.1 Bathynomus jamesi
AAGGCTACTGGAAGTGTGAAAACGCAGTTGAAGTGCAAAGACAGTTTAGGAGGGAGTTTCAAACAGATCCACCAACGCGACTTACCATCACTCGAATTAGAGATAAGTTTGAAGCCGATGGAACTGTTCAGAATGTCCACAAGAAGCGTTCCGGAAGACCACGGACATCGACAAGCCCCACAAAGCAAGAAAGAGTACTGGAAACGTATCACCAAAGTCCAAGAAAATCTGTGCGGCAAGCGAGTCGTGAGGTAGGAATTTCAGAATCGTCTGTCCAACGCATTTTGAAGCGCTGTCAATGGAAAAGTTACATTCCAAGATTAGTCCATGCTATTAATGAAGATGATGATCCGGACCGAAGAGTGGAGTATTGCGAGTGGTACTTGGCACGATGTGGATGTGGATTGGACGAAGGGGTTTCGTAGAATACCCTCCGCGTTCACCAGACCTCACACCACTAGACTTTTTTTTATGGGGATACTTAAAAGACAAAGTCTACGCTATAAAACCTGCAACAGTCGCTGAATTGAGAGCAGCCATTGAACGAGAATGCACACAAATACCAAACGAAATGTTTCGTGATGTTTGCGATTCCATTGCTTCGCGTTATCAGCAGTGCCTGAACCAGAACGGACGTCAGTTTGAAAACAGGCGTTGACAAAACAATTAAATAATGTCTATAGATTCTATTACATTTTGAAAATGAAATGTATTTTAATAAACACTGCCTTTATAAGTATTTAAAGTGTGTATGCATTTTTTGGGGACGCCCTGTATATATATATGGAGAGAGAAAGAGAGAGTCTTTCCTGATCAGGTCTAAACTAGATCTCAACCACATACAAAGGGTTATTTAAAGTCGTATATATATATATATATATATATATATATATATATATATATATATATATATATTGTTTAACTTTAACTGTCTTTGACATGTCTCTGTGTTATTATGTGATCAAAGCGTGCCACCGTGCCTTCAAATGATATGTATTATAATAATAGTGTTTATTGGTAAAAATAGACATTACAATCTTACAATTTACAATATTGCAAGAAAATTTTAACAAGTCATATTTATTTATTTTACCTCTGTTGTTTGGTCTTCAAGCTTTAGGCTTTACTGGGCTCTCACGTTAATTATTACATAAAACCATTTCATATATATGCAGGGCCGCCGAGAGGGTGGGGAAGCCCGGACCTCTAGGGGGCCCGGAAAGAGGGGGACAAAATCTAAAAATATTAATAAAGCAATTGATTAAATAAGAGAGAGGAAATATAATTAATGAATATACATTTTATAGAGATCATCATAGTCAAACTGAAACAGATAAAATATTATCTGCGGTCCATCAATGCCCAAGACCGACTGACAGATCTGGGAACCATTGTAATCGAAAGTCAGTTAGCCCGTACTTGTACTTTAAATTTCATCAGAATCATTTACCACTTTGCTAGAAAGAAGGCATTTGTAAATTGTATGGTGATAGAATGAATATAATTGATTCGAAAAATAAAATGGTCATTTTCTTCTGAGTTCTTTATTCATACTGTATGTTTTGAATAGTGACTTGGACGTATGATCAGTTTGCTTGTTATGTACACAAAAAAAAATTCATAATAAAATACTGAGTAAACAGGGAGGCCCATATACCACTCCTTCCCCGGGGCAGCTCTCGGCGGGCCTGTATATACGTAGTTACGATTTGGTAGTATAAATAATATGTTTAATTATAATATAAAACAAACTTCGGAGTTATGATTATAAAATAAATAAATATGATTAATGATGAGTATGATTACATATAAGACAACACAAAGTTTATAGTTACGTTGGCCAATTATTTACTACACACAAACAAACTTGTAGTCGATATGAGAAATTAATTCTGTTAGCAATACGCATTACATCTTGGTCATTATAATAGTGATGAAACCTATGGCACGAAGAGTTAGTAGTAAATGCAACATTTAGACAAGTATAGTAAATACAACAATCAAACTAATAACGCAGTATTTAATCCCTAACTGCATTTGTATAAAATTCAGTATTTCTTTATGAAAATTGATTTCACGTTGCTTTTAAACGCATTTACGCTAGAAATATTTTGAAGATCTGTATTTAAATCAAACCTACGAAAATCGGTGATTTTTGAAATGAAGATAATCTGAGGTGAGGCAGTTAATAATTTTAGTCATACATTTATAAATAAAAATAAAATGTGACAGTTTGATTATGACTTTCAATTTTAATAATTTAACTCTTTAAAGAATGCAATTGTATGAACAAGAAAATCTGCATCATATAATAATATCCTTATTGCTCGCTTTTGAACAACAAAAATACTGTCCATCGCGTTATCAGCAGTATTTCTCCATGCATGATTGCAGTACATGATATAAGGAAGAACGAAAGTCTGATACAGAGTTAATAAAACCTGTTTAGGAACTAAAAATCGAATTTTAAATATTATAGCAACACTCCTAGAAACCATTTTAGAGATATAATTGATATGATCCTTCCACTGTAAATTCTTACGTATTATAACGCCCAAATGTTTCGTTACATTTCATTCTTTTACAATTTCTGATCTTGAATTGAGAATTATTATGAAATGCCCACTACGATTACATCTATTATCTGTCATGCCAATTTGGATTCTTTTAAATCTGTTTAAAGTCTTCGGCAGGGGATGTTCATATAGGAGGAGGGGGGTAAGGTGTTCTTCTGAATACCTTCCCTTTCCCACGCACTGGGATTTAGGGGTGGGGTGGGGTGGGGGAAAGACTATTATATATCCTGGGGAGTAAAAGGCTCTGAGCAGACAAGAGAATAAGAGGGTTAGTGAAAGACCACGGACTATATATATATATATATATATATATATGCGCCTCGGTGGTGTAGTGGTTAGCGTCGCTGACTACGATCCATCGGCCCCGGGTTCGAGACCCGGTGATGGCAGCCGGCGCGCAACAAAACCCAGCTGTTCATCCTTCCACACAATAAAGAAAGTGGTTGGTTGATAAATGGATACCCTAGGTGGCTTAGTGGTTAAGATGCTGGGCTGCTGGTGGGGCGTGGTTTGGATTCCACGTTGAACTGTAGGTCTAAGGTGGAGTGAAAAGCTTGACCTTTGTCAGAATGAACAATTCGGGCGAAAGCTAACCAAAGATTTTATATGTATATATATATATATATTCTTACTTTTGGGGAGTGGGAACGAATATTCAGGCCCAAAATAGGGACTTATTTCGAGAAATTTGATGAAGGAGAAAGTTGCTTACTACTCTCATCTCGCCTTTATCATACCAACTTGATCTGAGAAGTTTGTTTAAGAACCTGTCCGTGTATATATATATATATATATATATATATATATATATATATATATACCTTATACCTTTCAACCTTTCAAAGGTTCCGCGCGATGATTCCTTATTTCACGAAGGTCAAGCTTGTCGCCCCTCATATATATATATATATATATATATGATGAATAAAACCACGAAGGAAAGGAAACACAGAATGGTGCTCAAGCGCTTTCGTCTAATGACATCCTCAGTGTTCCTGAGGATGTCATTAGACGAAAGCGCTTGAGCACCATTCTGTGTTTCCTTTCCTTCGTGGTTTTATTCATCATAAATATTTTTCACGTGTTACTTTCGTGAAATCATTTTCATATATATATATATATATATATCAGGGGCGTATATTCAGGGTGCGCTAGGTGTGCGGCACACATCCACAAAAGCTGTAAAATAATTATTTAAAAAAATTAATAAATAAATTATTAAATCGTTTATAATAAATAATATTTAATAAAAATAAAAGGTCATGATAATTTTGCATGCATTAATATACAGTATTAACCTTCATTGTTACTTCTAGTACTTTCTGTTCGCTGCTCATATCTGCGGTTGAGCTAAACCTTTCTCGCACACTTTAGGGAGGAGGGATAGAAGTGAGGACAGGCAGGAGATGGGGTAGATGAAAGGGAGTGTTAGGGAATAGTTGGGGTTATTACTAGCTGAAGTCGAGCGGAGTGGCAGCAGCACGCAGCTTGCTGTTTGGTGTGGATATCTCGCAGTGTCGTTCATAATATAGGCTATATAGCCTACTTTCGTTATTTCTGCACCGCAGAAAGAGAATCGAATTTGCATGATTCGTTCATTTTTAACGAATCACTATTGTTTTTATGTTTAACTTTCCAGTTCTTAATGCATTTCTACATTAGTTTTTTCTATCTCGCATATATATACAGGGCGTCCCAAAAAAATGTATACACACTTTAAATACTTATAAAGGCAGTGTTTATTAAAATACATTTCATTTTCAAAATGTAATAGAATCTACAGACATTATTTAATTGTTTTGTCAACGCCTGTTTTCAAACTGACGTCCGTTCTGGTCCAGGCACTGCTGATAACGCGAAGCAATGGAATCGCAAACATCACGAAACATTTCGTTTGGTATTTGTGTGCATTCTCGTTCAATGGCTGCTCTCAATTCAGCGACTGTTGCAGGTTTTATAGCGTAGACTTTGTCTTTTAAGTATCCCCATAAAAAAAAGTCTAGTGGTGTGAGGTCTGGTGAACGCGGAGGGTATTCTACGAAACCCCTTCGTCCAATCCACATCCACATCGTGCCAAGTACCACTCGCAATACTCCACTCTTCGGTCCGGATCATCTTCATTAATAGCATGGACTAATCTTGGAATGTAACTTTTCCATTGACAGCGCTTCAAAATGCGTTGGACAGACGATTCTGAGATTCCTACATCACGACTCGCTTGCCGCACAGATTTTCTTGGACTTTGGTGATACGTTCCAGTACTCTTTCTTGCTTTGTGGGGCTTGTCGATGTCCGTGGTCTTCCGGAACGCTTCTTGTGGACATTCTGAACAGTTCCATCGGCTTCAAACTTATCTCTAATTCGAGTGATGGTAAGTCGCGTTGGTGGATCTGTTTGAAACTCCCTCCTAAACTGTCTTTGCACTTCAACTGCGTTTTCACACTTCCAGTAGCATTTTAGAATGAATTTCCTTTGTTCAAAGCTTAGTCTGACTGCCATTATTAATTCTAATGGGTTTCACTTGGAAAGAAAGAAACATCAATTGAGCTATCAGCTGTTAAAGTGTGTATACATTTTTTTGGGACGCCCTGTATATATATATTATATATATATTATATATATATATATATATATATATATATATATATATATATAAAATGTAACTAGAGTTATAGAAAAAGGCATTGGGGAAAATTAGAGCAATTACCTTTTTGTGGAGAATAAATAAAAATGTAAGGATGAAAAGGAGTGTAAAAATTAAAACCTTTTATCACATTTACGTGTAAATTTTGTGTGCGTGAAAGAAAGTAAAAGAAGGCATCTAAAAGCGTACAAAAAGCGGAAACAGATTATAAGCAGTAGATGAATTAGATAAGAATCCCTTCCTCTCTCTTTCTACTTCATGATTATTTCCACAGAATTCTTTCTGTCATAATCTCCACAGAATTATATTCCGGTTTTAAGGAACAGTAATTACGTACATAATCTTTATACTGTAACGTTTTTCTCGCATTTACTCTTATATATTGGGGTATACTGGTGTATATTTGTTTGTGTAATTGTATAAAGGTGTTGGTGTAATGGGTGTATTTGTGTAATGTTTTATTAGCGCGTGCATTTTAATGTTGGTATATGATGGGTGTATTCACGTATTTGCGTATTGGCGTGATATTGTATTGGTGTATTTGCGCGTTGTTGTATTAATATCTTTGTACATTTGCGTATTCGGAGTTGCTTGGAGGTTGTTTGGAGATGAAATTAAATCAGGTATCCATTCATTTTAGATCGCTTCGAAATTGATCTCCACGGATCTGAGCGAATATATTTTTCGTCTCACGCCGAGACGAGAGACCTCAATGTTCCCAGATAGCTTAATTATATGGGCTTTTATGGATATTAAAACGCAGGTTTCATTTCAGAGATATACTTTCGCTTATCCTATGACCTATTCAGACATCAAATTACGCTGAATGTTCTAAATACAGATGTGTAGCATACCTGGTAATCTAGTAGTACTTCCGTGCGCCAGTCTCTCTTGACACGAAGATGTCACTAGGCCTGGCCTGGTGGAGGAGCGAGTTGCTGAGCCAGGCATCTAGTCTTCTTTTGAAGACTTCAACTTTGACCGCATATATATATATATATATATATATATATATATATATATATATATATATATATATATATATATATAATATATATATATATATATATATATATATATATTAGGGTGACATAAAAATCGAAAGTTGGAGTTTTTTATTGGCCATTTGTTCAATGCTGCTACTACATGAGAAAACAATGTACTGTAAATATTAGGTCATTCAGATAATATTTAAGGGTGTCTTAAGTGAGGTAAATAATTCTCCTTAAAACACAAATTAATTGTTCATTACCTTGTAAAAATAAATTAATATTTTTTTTAATTAATGTAAATAAACGTTAGTTTTAGTTCATAAAGTTTAAGTGCAGGCGTACTCCAATCGTAATAAGTAATTAAAAAAAATATTAATGAATAAGGAGAATTATTTACCTCACTTGAGACACCCTTAAATATTATCTGAATGACCTAATATTTACAGTACATTGTTTTCTCATGTAGTAGCAGCATTGAACAAATGGCCAATAAAAAACTCCAACTTTCGATTTTTATTGTCACCCTAAATTATATATATATACAAAAAAAAAGGTTGACAAAATTAAATAGACACTACAATGATTAATTATCGTGAAGAACAAATGGCAAAGCTCATCAATAGAATGAGAGAACGCGTGTCACCTTAACATAATGAAAAGGGGAAAGTAACACCATTCTAAATATATTGATTAAATAAATTTGTTAATTACTTTTATTATCGAATCAAAATCTATGGAAAAAACAAAGGTGGTTACTTACTTCTGTAATATATATATATATATATATATATATATATATTACTAAAATTGCAATTTTTTTTTTTAGTATTTTGTTTCGTATAGCTGCGTATAAAATCTTTTGTTGAGGTATAAAAGGTATTTCAGTGACCTTTCCGAGAAGTCACAGCGATGTCAAAAGATTCTATTTGTGTCAATGTGTTTCCACGTCATGGCATTACCATTCTCAAACTAGGATGTCCTTAGGTCTAGTTAGGTTAGGTTACCTTAGATTATATTCGACCTGTAATATTAGGACATTCCACTATCTAACTACCACTGTGTGTGTATGTACCTATTTATGCATTTATATACATATACAGTATATACCGTATATATATCTTATCTTATGTTGTTTCGTGTGTTGGTCTCTCTTCACACGGAGGTCAAGCTGGTGGCCCCGCCTCTAGGTCTGGCCTGGTGGAGGAGCGAGTTACTTTCTTGCGCTCTCCACCGTACATAGCCAGGCACGCCCGGCTCATCTGGTACTGTCCTGAGCCAGGCATCCAGTCTTTTCTTGAAGACTTCAACTTTGACCCCCGTTACGTTTCTGAGGTCCTTAGGAAGCTGGTTGAAAAGTCTTGGCCCCCTGACAACCAAGCTATTTTCCTTCAGGGTTGAGGAGGTCCCTTGTCGTGCTTTTAATTTGGGAACACTACACATTCTGCCTTTCCTATTTTCCAGTGTTGTTTGAATGGTAATTGGGTTTAGTTTTAGGTTTGGTACCAGTTTTTCGATCATTTTCCATATGTAGATTATGATGTACCTCTCTCTTCTTCTTTCCAGTGAGTACAGATTTAGTTTACGTAGTCTTTCCCAGTAGTTGAGTTCTTTGCAGCCATCAATCTTGGCTGTGAAATGCCTTTGCGTTTCTTCTAGTTTATTAGTTTCTTCCTTTTTATATGGGGACGTCAAAACTGAGCATTATTCAAGTTTTGGTATAATCAGTGTTTTTAGCAGGGGAATCATTACTGTCCTGTCCCTTCTCTTGAACGTTCTTAGAACCTGTCCGGCGACTCTTTTTGCTTTATTTATCGCTATCTGATTTTGTGTTTCGAATTTCGCATCATCTGTCATTATTATCCCGAGATCAATCGCTTTCATGCTTCTCTGAATTTCCTGTCTATCTGGAGCATAATATGCAGTCTGTTTAAGTTCTTCTTTTCTACCATATCTCAAGAGCTGAAATTTCTCGGCGTTGAATGACATGTTGTTGTCTTCTGACCATTTGTATATTTTGTTCGTGTCCCTCTGCAAGGCCTCCACGTCATGTACATCGCTGATTTTTCTGCTGATCTTTGTATCGTCTGCAAAGGATGTAAGGGTCCTATTTATTATTACAGACCTTTACAAGTTTACGTAGATAATTAACTAAATGCCAGGGTCACCAGCGCCCAAATACTAGATTGGCATCCAGCACTGCGGCGCAAAAATATATATATATATATATATATATATATATATATAAAACAACATTAAGGATGAATATGAGCGTTACATTTATAAAACATAAACTGGGATGAAAATGTTAAGTTTGAGAGAGTTGCTCATTTATTTTGTGAATTTAACTTTAAAAATAATAAATATGATAAATTCATTTCTGAATTTTCACCATGAAATTCTTAAGTAAACTCTCATCTTATCTTCTGCACTTTTTTTTTCATTTTGTCTTGTTAAGAATATTCGCTTTAATTAACGTTCGGCTGGAATAAATTAGGGAAGGGAAAAATTTTAAGCAAAATTTATAGTGGGCAAGCGCTTTCGTGTTTATTATTTAACGTGTCAGTATTGATCATCTTCTTGTTTCCATTTGAACAAAGAGAAAGGATGATGCCTTAAAGGACTTTCTTGTACTTTTTCTCTTCGTAATTTAGCTTTCGTGGTTTAACCCGAAATAATATATATATATATATATATATATATGATGAAAGTCACAATTAAACGCGTGAAATGGATGAATGATACAAAATTCACAAGGAAAAAGAAAAATGATTCCAAGGCCTTTCGTGTATTCAGAAGTACACCTCGTCAGGGATTCCTTGACGAGGTATACTTCTGAATACACGAAAGGCCTTGGAATCATTTTTCTTTTTCCTTGTGAGTTTTGCATCATATACAGTATATATATATATATATATATATATATGAGTTATAAATTATGAAGTAATTAATTATAATTAATCGAACTACTGGTAATTAATTCATTTTGCGTAATTAATTACTAATTTCAATTTCTTCGGAATATGTACTAATTGTATTATTAATTTAATTACAATTTTAAAGTAAGTGTAATTTAAAATCAACTTACTTTTTATTGCATTCTAATGCCATTATATTTGTGTAAATAACAGGGTGATCCAAAAAAAATTTCATTGCACATTATTATTCATTTAGTATTATTATTTTTTTTTTGTTGGGAACACCTTTATTGATCACCCTGTATTTTATCATAACCTTGTGTTTAAGAGTAGATACACCATCTCACTAACAGACTGATCATAAGGTAAAACGTAGCTGACTGCATATTGGGATCTAATTAGTAAGAGTGAATAGATAATTTGGCTCATAAAGATCGTCGGACGTAATGTATATAGGCTTACCTCTTTCTTTATTCAAAGAAATGGCTGCTTCTCGCTACGTTAAATTAGTTCAGTTTCAGTCTTTTAAATAAGGAATTGGAAAATAATTCGAGTAATTTAGAGAAGCGGAATTGATTTACGTCAGAAGTAATCAATACTGTAATTAATTAATTTCTAAAATTAATCCTATTGCATTTCCACAATTACGAGAGAAAACGATGATGAATAAATAAATAAATGCAGTATTACGTAAGTTGGTCCTTCAATTTAAAAGAAAATTGTAGAACTTCAAGAAATGACGTTACAGATCATAGAAAACGCGGCACGGCGTGGAATAGTTTCTTTTCCTATTTATTAAGAAATTGTTCCTTTTGGTAGCTAGTAAGAAAGTTTTCATTAATTTAATAAAGTGATATTTTAGTTAACACTAAC
>JAJOZX010000082.1:1340000-1345000 GCA_023014485.1 Bathynomus jamesi
CGGCGGTTTATTCTGTTTGCACCCGAAAGTGTATAAAGTATCAGTGAATCCGTGCGTATAAATTATAAAGTGAAATTCATTAAAATTAAGAAAGTGCAATACAGTTTATATAATTTATCACCAGTTTTAACGTATATATTCAAAACGAAATACGGTTGGCATTCGAGAAAGTTTGAAACAAGGCAGGAAAAAGGTCATAAAACGCAAAGGTCAGAAAACCCTCGAAATACCCTCGACCATCGAAAGGAAAGAAATAGAAATAAAAATAAATAAATAAAGAATTTGTGTGGGTATTTCTTTTTACGCTAATTAAGAAATAGCATGGATATGGCTATGGGTCCAAATTCTCACTTAATCTGTAATTTGTGCAATCTGGTAACAACGGAAAACTTGACGATTAGATGTGATTTCTGTCAACGACTGAATGACTTTATCTGCATGAATTGGAATGATAGGGAAACAACTCTTGTCTCGAACGCGAAACACGTCGTGGGGATCAAATTTTTATGTGGCGCATGTACACAGACCGTAAATTCTTTCGCGGTCTTTAAAGAAATGGAGATAGCAGACGCGAAAGTTACAAAAAAGAATGAAATAATGGGGACACATGGGTCCGAAATGGTCCCAACGAAAAACCGGGTGGATGAGAGAGAAGACGAAGTAACAAATAACAGCATAATAACGAACAACAATTTGATAACGAATAACAATATAAACAATATAATATGGAAGGAAGACATAGATGAAAGAAAAGAAATAAGTAAAAGTTGCGAAGTAGTCAAACGGTCCAACGAGCGAAATGATAAAAAGATAATAACTAAAGACGTAGAAAATAAACAGCCAAAGAAAAATAATGATAATGTCAAAATTAAGAACTTTGAAAATAATAAGAAAAGAAGTAGAAGCGTAGAAAATATCATATGTAAATACTACGCGAAAGGGAACTGCAGATATCGGGATGGGCAATGCATATATGCACATCCCACATTATGCAAAACGCATTACACAAGTGGATACTGCAAATTTGATAAGAAATGCATGTTCCACCATCTTACGGTCTGCAACACTTATGCAAGATATGGGAGTTGCAAATACGGAAAAAAATGCCGATACCACCACCCTCAAAGGAACGCAACGAGTGAACAGAAAAAACGAACATCAAAGAAGAGTGGAAATTTTTTAGACGCAGCCAACGCATTTCAGCTGCTAAATACTATCCAGCAATTACAAAACCAGCTGACAAATATAGGAATCCGAGAGCCGGACAGAAGGTACGAACAAAGGCACTTCATGCGTTATCGGGACAACAGGTACCGACAAAGATAAAAAGAGGTCAATTTTCGGAGGACCACAAGGCAACGAAACCGGCACCCCCATTGGAAAACAAATCGGAACCATCTGTATGCGAAAATGAAAGAGAAAAAATAAAAATAATCCTAGTCAACATACAGGGCCTTAAATCAAACCATTCCACGAACAAAGTTGTATACCTGAAAGGACTCATGCAAGAAGCCGGAGCAGACTTTGCATGCCTCACGGAAACTCATCTAAAGGACTGCCAGGCGAACTGTGAAAATTGTGAGTCCTGTATTGACAAAAAAGAAATACAAATTGACAACTATAACATCCTCCGAGCCGACAGAACAGTGAGACGTAAAGGAGGATGTGCTATTTACACACGCGAAAGGCACATAGCAGAAATGGCTATAAGTACCTCAAACAGCTACGTAGAATGTGTAGCAGCAAAGATTCAAAAATTAAATATGGTACTAATTGTAATGTACAGACCCCCAAACACGCCACCCTCAAAATTTTCAGATTCCATTACAAAGGTAAGAACCTTAGTAAAAGATCTACACTCTCCAACCCCAAATATTTTTCTCTGTGGTGATTTTAATTTCCCATTCATGAAATATAAAAGGATAGGAAAAAATATATGTATACACAAGGACAAGGGGGGCACACGAGAAGACCAGGAGCAGGTAAAAATGCTACTAGCTCTAGCTGATGAATTTATGTTAACGCAAGAAATAACAGAAAACACAAGAAAAACAACTGCCTAGATTTGGTATTCACAAACAACAGTAATCGAATTGATAATGTAGAAATACCCCCAACTATGATATCGGACCACAACATCATTGAAATAACAACTAATATAAAGACAACAGGAAAGGAAAGAACACGCACAACAGAAAGAAGCAAATTCGAATTTTTTAATTTTCACTCCAAAGCTATAAACTGGTAAGATGTGACGTCCAGCATGGAAGTAACAGATTGGAAAACCATTTTCGAGACCAAGACAACGGAAGAGATGCTAAAGACGTTAGAGGAGAAGACGTTAGAAATTGTGGAAAAACATGTCCCAAAGATACAACAAAGAGGAAAGAGAAGCAGGTTCGAGAGACAAAAGAGGGCATTGTTTCGAAAGAGAAAAAGAGTGACTGCAAAATTAAGTAATTGTAAAGATAACATCAGAAAAATATTAAATGATAAACTGCAAAGTATCGATGTCGTCATACAGGAACTAATCGAGAAGCACACAGAAAAAGAAGACGACGCTACAGAAGCGATAAAGGTTAACTCAAAGTACTTCTATAATTTCGCAAAATGAAAGTCGAAAAACCATGCGACTATCGGCCCTTTAAAAAATGAGAACAGTGCTTTATCTGATGATCTAACAGAAGTATCTGAAATATTAAGAGCTCAGTACGAATCATCTTTCAGTACCCAAAAACTGACAAATTGATATGCGATAGAAACGCGTTCTTTGAAGAAGAACCACAAGGGGAAAGTATAACGGATTTCGACTTTACGACGGATGATATTACACAAGCCATAGGGGAACTAAAAACACACTCAACGACAGGACCGGATAAATAGAATGCCACACTGATCAAAAACTGCAAGAATGCAATCGCTGAGCCCCTATACTGGATATGGAGACGATCACTAGACACGGGAGAAATACCGGGCATCCTGAAGAGCGCAAACATAGTCCCAATATATAAAGGAGGAGATCGATCCGAGGCAAAAAACTATAGGCCAGTGTCGCTTACATCCCATCTCACTAAAATATTTGAAAGAATAGTTAGACAGAAAATCTATGACTTTTTGGAAACTCAGAAAAAATTCAATGATAACCAACACGGGCTTCGGTCAGGCAGATCATGCCTATCACAAGTAATGGAACACTACAACAACATTATTGATGCACTTGAAAGTAATGAAAACTATGATGTACTATACACAGACTTTGCTAAAGCGTTCGACAAGTGTGACCACAGAATCATAATACATAAACTGAAATATATGGGAATAACAGGAAAAGTAGGGAAATGGATTTATAATTTCCTTAGTGAGCGGCGGCAAGTCGTTACAGTACAAGGGGTATCTTCATCAGAATCAGAAGTCCTCAGCTCAGTACCACAAGGAACAGTATTAGCTCCACTACTCTTCATAATCATGCTAACTGACATAGATGAGGACGTTACCTGAGACAGCACAGTAACATCCTTTGCGGATGACACAAAGATCAGTAGAAAAATAAGAAACCCAGAAGACATAGGATCTCTACAAACCGACATAAACAGAATCTACAAGTGGACGGAAGACAACAATATGAAGTTTAACACCGAGAAATTTCAGCTATTACGGTACGGAAAAAGAGAAGACCTAAAGTCCATGGAATATTATACCCCAAATGGACAGGAAATTCAGAGAAATTCCAGAGCAAAAGATTTAGGGGTTGTAATGACAGATGATGCGAAATTTGAAACACAAAATAAGATAGCAGTAAACAGAGCAAAGAGAATAACGGGTCAGATATTGAGAACCTTTAAACGAAGGGATAGGAATGTAATGATTCCTCTACTGAAAACCCTGATAATACCCAAATTGGAATACTGCTCGGTCCTAACATCCCCATATAAAAAAGAAGACATTAGACAGCTGGAGGGGATCCAAAGAAGCTTCACAGCCAAGATCAATGGGTGCAAAGAACTAAATTACTGGGAAAGGTTACGAGAACTAGACCTATATTCACTGGAAAGGAGAAGAGAGAGATACACCATTATTTACACTTGGAAAATAATGGAGAAACTAGTCCCTAATCTTACTCTGAATCCCATAACTCCCCAAACAACGGTGGAAAGTAGAAACGGTAGACTGTGTCGTATTCCCAAATTGAAGGCGAGACAGGGAACATCCTTAACCCTGAAAGAAAATAGTTTTGTAGTGAGAGGACCAAAACTGTTTAATCAGTTGCCCAAAGACCTAAGAAACACGAAGGGAGTTGCAGTGGAAATCTTCAAAAGAAGACTAGACGCCTGGCTCAGAACAATCCCCGATGAGCCGGGCGTACCTGGCTATGTGAGGTGGAGAGCGCAAGAATCCAACTCACTACTTCACCAGGCCAACTCGAGAGGAGGGGCGACAAGCTTGACCTTCGCGAAATGAGAAATCATCGCGCGGAACCTTTGTAAGGTTGTAAGGTTGTAAGGTTGTGTATATATATATATATATATATATATATATATATATATATATATATATATGAAAATTATTTCACGAAAGTAACACGTGAAAAATATTTATGATGAATAAAACCACGAAGGAAAGGAAACACAAAATGGTGCTCAAGCGCTTTCGTCTAATGACATCCTCAGGAACACTGAAGTACATAAAAAGGTTAAGCCTATATATAGGTTACAGAAAGAAAAAAAGAAAAAATAAATAACATACATACACACACACATATATATATATATATATATATATATATACATATCTATATATACAAATACATATATATATATATTATGTGTGTGTGTATGTATGTTATTTATTTTTTCTTTTTTTCTTTCTGTAACCTATATATAGGCTTAACCTTTTTATGTACTTCAGTGTTCCTGAGGATGTCATTAGACGAAAGCGCTTGAGCACCATTTTGTGTTTCCTTTCCTTCGTGGTTTTATTCATCATATATATATATATATATA
>JAJOZX010000082.1:1350000-1357500 GCA_023014485.1 Bathynomus jamesi
GCTGTCTCTTGTCTGAAATCCCATGTGGAGTACTTTCCTGGTCGATTGGTATCTACAATCTGTCTGTCTCTGCATATATATATTTATTTATATATATATATATATATTATATATATATAGAGAGAGAGAGAGAGAGAGAGAGAGAGAGAGAGAGAGAGAGAGAGATACTCACGTATCTAGATAGAAGTTGTTCTATTCGAAGTCGCAGAATTTGAACCAATTTAAATACAAAAGTATATGTTCAAATTATCATTATTATTATTATTATTATTATTATTATGATTTATTATTATTGTTAATATTATTTTTATGCAGAAGTTACCCTTTAGTGAATATTTATATTGGACCCCTCTGCAGTAATCCGCCTTATTTGGAGGAATTGTTGTCGGAGAGAGTTGCTTTTTAGTCTCATCCTACCTTCATAGCCTTATATATTAAAAAGATTCAATCATCTCTCCATAGCTATTCTACTTCTTTCCCTCTTTTAATTATATACACCAACCAACCAACGAAAACCTTTCAGTCACCCATTTCTTCGTAATTTTAGTAGTATGAATCCATTTACGACGAGAGGGGAAACCAGGAAAAAGGGGGAAGGGGTAAAGGGGAAAAATGAAAATTTTAATCTCTTGAAGGGGATGGGGTGATAAGATAAGCGTGATAACGGTAGAGGAGTGCCAAGGAGGAGCCTGATAAAAAAAAAATATATATATATATATATACACCGTATATGTGTTTGACGTCATACTATGAACTTTAACGGCAACCATTCAACTCTTTTCATGGGCATAACAGTGATATTACACCATTGGGAATCGAGCATTTCCTCTCACTTGTAGCCTGTGTTGTAAGAGTTACTCCTTATTGCATCCGCATTCCATATGCATTCCATTTTAATACGTGAAAATTCATTTAATCTATTAAGCGCTCCTCATTACTCCCACCCAACATTCCATTCCTCTTTCAGTCTCATGTCAATATATATATATATATATATATATATATATATATATATTATATATATATATATATATATATATATATATACTGTTTGTATATATATATATATATATTATATATATATAGAGAGAGAGAGAGAGAGAGAGATATGTTTGCCACAGGAAACAAGAAAGATATAGCGAAATTTTTTTGTAAAAAATATTAATCCATTATTCATTTGTGAGATATATATATATATACTATTCCAAGGTTTACCGTTAAAACTTAGATACCTGTTTTATATAATTTTTTTTTGTATTTTGAAATATTTATTAAACGAATAGTACATATGTTTATTTATGTATTCATCCCTAAAATAGATAAGCAAATGATATTCACTGGTTTTATACGCTTATAACATGCAATCATCTACAAAAAAATTCACACCTCAGTTTAAAAAACTAGCAATATCCGATTTTTATTAAATTAACTTCTAGAATATAATTTATATATATATAATATATATATATATATATATATATATATATATATATATATACAGGGTGTTTCAGGTCGATCCTAGAAATATGGAAATTCATTTTAGTTACGGAATTACTATGACAAACTTCAAATACAAATACAAACTACAAATTCCGCCAATTTCCATATTTCTAGGGTCGACCTGAAACATCATATATATATATATATATATATATATATATATATATATTTATGATGAATAAAACCACGAAGGAAAGGAAACACAAAAAGGTGCTCAAGCGCTTTCGTCTAATGACATCCTCAGGAACACTGAAGTACATAAAAGGTTACGGCCTATATATAGGTTACAGAAATAAATAAATAACATACATACATACAAACATATATATATATATATATTATATATATATATACATACATATCTACACACATACATATATATATATATATATATGCAATAAACGGAGAAGTAAAAATTAACAAAGAGGCATACAGATTTGTAAGGAAAAATATCGATTTTTAGCACAAGATCAAATGAATTATAAAAATACAAATTTATACTGGAAATCTGCCCGGGTTTTAACACTTTGCCTTTTATAGTCAAGTTTCGATATATATAAAAATAAAATGAAGATTAAAAGTTAATAAAGTGGCATACAAGTTTACCAAAGATTTAGCGTCCTACCCTTTTTATCTAAATCTGTTTTGAAGGAATTCAAAACAACAGGATCGAGTTGAAAAAGACCTTTGCTTATGTTGAAGTTATTTGAAAGTTGGATAATGGCAGACTCAAGAATATTTCTGTTAACAATGTTGCTAGAGTGAAATAACACTGAAGCATTATTCCAATCAATACAGTGGGATAACTCTGACAAATGGACAAAAAGAGCACTGGACAACTGTCCTGTTCTAACGGAATATTGATGCTGTTTTTACGTGTGTGCAAATCCTTTCCCGTTTGACCTATGTAAAAGGAATCACATTGTTTACACCCAATTTTATAGATAATGCCTGAATTATTGGTAGGGCTATTTTTTACTATGATATTTTTCACAATATTGTTATATGAAAATACTACATTAATATCCAAAAGTTTAAGTACATTAGCAATGCCTAAAAAGCCCGGGAAAAATGGAAGTACTAAAATATTTTTTGACAAAGTACGAGTGTTATTATTGACACGATAGAAAGTTCGTTTTGCCTTGTTGAGACAAGATTCCATAAACGCAGATGGATAACACAGATCACTTCCAATACCGTTGATTTTTTCCAATTCGGCATCGATGTATTCCGGACTGGCGATCCTAAGGGCGCGGAGAAACATTGATGAAAAAATGGCCTTCTTAGTGGGGGTGTCATGTCCCGAGTAAAAGTGTACGTAGGACATACAGCAAACTTAGGAAGAACTCGCAGGATGACGTCATCAAATCATTTAATTGTGGCTTGAAACGCATTCTCAAAGATCATAAGGACTTAATTCCGCTTTTCATGTCCACTTCACCTTCTTTGACCTACCTTTACGGTCTTATTAAAACCCACAAACCTGGCAACCCTATGCGCCCTATTATTAGCTCGGTGGGCTCTATTACTTATAAACTCTCCAAATGGCTTGTCAAAGTCTTGTCCCCCATTTTCGGAACTATCTCTGATTCACATGTAAAAAATTCCATGAATCTTACTGAAAAATTGAATAATGCACGTACTGAAACTAACGATAGATTGATCAGTTTTGACGTTTGTTCATTGTTTACAAAAGTGCCGATTGATGATATGCTTGACTTTCTCTACCAAGAATTACATAAGTATGACCTGCCACTACCTTCACACATTGTTTTGGAACTTATTAAGCTTTGCATCAAAGACTGTAAATTCACTTTCAATAACGAGTATTATCAACAAGTGTTTGGGATGGCCATGGGCAACCCCTTATCGCCCCTTCTCTCCAATATTTATATGGAGTTTTTCGAAATTACTTACATTCCGAGAGTCCTGGGGGTTGGCATCCCTTGGTTGCGGTACGTCGACGATATTTTGTGTATCTGGCCCATGAATCGTGACCTGGATAACTTCCTCCTTCAGTTAAATGATCAAGTCCCTCCATTAAGTTTACTTTAGAAGTGGAACAAGACAATTCAATCCCATTTTTGGATGTGCGTGTACATAGGGAAAGCCCAGGTTTTAAGTTTAGTATCTATCGGAAAACAACAAACAATTTGTCCTACGTACACTTTTACTCGGCATGACCCCCACTAAGAAGGCCATTTTTTCATCAATGTTTCTCGCGCCCTTAGGATCGCCAGTCCGGAATACATCGATGCCGAATTGGAAAAAATCAACGGTATTGGAAGTGATCTGTGTTATCCATCTGCGTTTATGGAATCTTGTCTCAACAAGGCAAAACGAACTTTCTATCGTGTCAATAATAACACTCGTACTTTGTCAAAAAATATTTTAGTACTTCCATTTTTCCCGGGCTTTTTAGGCATTGCTAATGTACTTAAACTTTTGGATATTAATGTAGTATTTTCATATAACAATATTGTGAAAAATATCATAGTAAAAAATAGCCCTACCAATAATTCAGGCATTATCTATAAAATTGGGTGTAAACAATGTGATTCCTTTTACATAGGTCAAACGGGAAAGGATTTGCACACACGTATAAAACAGCATCAATATTCCGTTAGAACAGGACAGTTTCCTGCTCTTTTTGTCCATTTGTCAGAGTTATCCCACTGTATTGATTGGAATAATGCTTCAGTGTTATTTCACTCTAGCAACATTGTTAACAGAAATATTCTTGAGTCTGCCATTATCCAACTTTCAAATAACTTCAACATAAGCAAAGGTCTTTTTCAACTCGATCCTGTTGTTTTGAATTCCTTCAAAACAGATTTAGATAAAAAGGGTAGGACGCTAAATCTTTGGTAAACTTGTATGCCACTTTATTAACTTTTAATCTTCATTTTATTTTTATATATATCGAAACTTGACTATAAAAGGCAAAGTGTTAAAACCCGGGCAGATTTCCAGTATAAATTTGTATTTTTATAATTCATTTGATCTTGTGCTAAAAATCGATATTTTTCCTTACAAATCTGTATGCCTCTTTGTTAATTTTTACTTCTCCGTTTATTGCATATATATATATATATATTATATGTGTATGTGTGTAGATATGTATGTATGTATATATATATATATATATATATATGTTTGTATGTATGTATGTTATTTATTTATTTCTGTAACCTATATATAGGCCGTAACCTTTTATGTACTTCAGTGTTCCTGAGGATGTCATTAGACGAAAGCGCTTGAGCACCTTTTTGTGTTTCCTTTCCTTCGTGGTTTTATTCATCATAAATATTTTTCACGTGTTTACTTTCGTGAAATAATTTTCATATATATATATATATATATATATTAACCATTTTTCACGTGAATGTTTTTAACACATTTTGCAAGGGATTACCTGCAAATACATTAACTGCATATACGAGGGTAATTCAATAAGTATCCGCACTTTTTATTTTCACAATTTTATTTTCATATCGGATAGATTATAACTAAATGCGTCTTTTAGTGGTCCAAACAGGTAAAAATCTGAAGGCGCCAGGTCTGGACTAAGTTGGATGGTCGAGAACTTCAAATTTAAGTTCTTGAAGGCATTTTCTAGTCTGTGCACCGGTATGAGGGCGCGCATTGTCGTGTAACAGAATAACACCTTCCGACAATCTCCCTCTCCATTTTGTGCGAGTTGCTTGCTTTAACTCATTCCGAAGCATGTCAGAATATAATGCACTTGTTACTGTAGTTTCACGCTCTAGATAATGTTCAAGGATAGGGCCTCGTGTATCCTAAAACAGTGTTAGCATAACTTTACCTGCTGACGGCTGCGCTTTGAACTTCCTTGCAACGGAAGATATTGGATGCTTCCATTGCATGTTCTGTGACAGAAGAGCACAAGCGTAATCGTATGGACATCTGCTCTCGTCTTTGGGCACGGTATCATAATGAAGGTGAAAACTTTTTGGAGCGCATTATCACTGGAGATGAAACCTGAATCCATCACTATGACCCAGAAAGAAAACGACAATAGAAGCATCCAACATCTCCCAACAATTATCTGCGTGTATGTGCTTACACTTCTCTCCCAAATTTAACTTTTTGTCAACGACGACTGCCTCCAATATTGCTTGCCTCACCTTTGTAAAGCAGTACTGTGTAAAATCTGAAGATGTGTTGAATACTCAACGGCAGTCCTTTCACACTTCTTTTGAAGTCGACCTTAATTCACGCAAGGATGACTGAGGGGATGCTCATGTTCTTTATAGCTATTCTAACGAGAGTATCACAGGAGTTCGTAATGCTAAAGATGTCATGGAGCATGTATCGAACTTAAGCTGTGTTAAAGAATATAACCATACTGAAATGAAGGATGCGACTCTTAGTTAAGAAAAACAGAGACTTTGGATTATGAAACTCGTTGACGAATGGTACGATAAATCTTATTGCTTCATGTTACACCTCACAGATTACGCCCCCGCAACAAAAAACGTGAATCTAGTGATCATAGACAATTTAAAATATTTTTACCAATACATCACCACTACGATGAAGTGTCTAGTGAGTTATAGCTAAAGGTTTGTGTACCCTTTTTAATAGACCTTGGCGACGAGTACCTTTTGTCGCCGGGAGTGGAATGGAATTAACACGCCTATTTCTTGAATAGAGCTCCTCAATTTTAACTCTCGAGTTATTTTACGTATTAAGTAATTTTCTGTACATTCTTTTTTCCCCGCCCGAAACTATTTTTTCATGTTTGTGCATAGCCTTACATGTTTTGTCCAGTGAGTGCTGAGTCACCAAGCCACCAACAGATGACGCCTCGATCCTAAGACGTATGACTCACCCCGCGATCTGTGTCACGAACTGAAGCGTTCAGTCCACCCCACACCAGCATTTGAGCTTGGAGCGTCGTGACATGCTATTCAGGGGCTTCCTCAGGGCAGTACCAGCAAGAAATACCTGTGCCTACAGTAACAAAGATGGAGCTTCCGCTAAGCAGTATCCTTAACGCACTATACGCCGTAACTTTTTGCAAATCAGTAAGAGTGTTTAAACGTAACTGTGGCGCAATTAATTATGTGCTCGAGTCAAATTATTATTTATTTGAGTGTTGACGAGATGTCGAAAATTTTTATGTTGATTGAAAAGTGATCGGCTGAGAATTATAACGCACCAGCTACCGCAAGAGCAACAAGAGTGACGATCAGTGGCATCCCCTCATACTGTATTATTTGCATGTTAACTGTGAGCCTAGATACGAGTCAATCCTGCGCTGAAAAACGATTGATATGAAAAATTAATCTAAAAATCTTCAGTCCCAACAATGTTAATAATTCTTTACCGTTTTATCCTCAATAGACTATTTGGAATAGCCATCTTCCTCAACTTGAAACCTTTAAAAAATGCACGCGTTGATGATATGGGTTATTTTGATATCGTACTCGAGCATGCATTTACAGTTTTAATTGATGATTTTATGAAGTGTAGAGATGAACAAGGTGAGGACGGCTTGGAGTTTCGAGAATATTTAGAAGACACTTTCCACGAGAAGTACCAGTCGCTTTGGGACGCTAGTCTAAAGCATTCCAAATCATCTTTCACCTTCACTGTTCATCCGGAGGAATTGTTTCTTTATATACGCCCCAACTGTCGCCACGATTTAGAGGATTTCATTATACATCGATATAAACTCTGAACAGTTTTCAATTGAAAAAAAACTGGTGAAAAGAGAATACGCTCTCGATTAGAATGTGTTGTGTATACAATAACCTTTCATGATAATATTTTAATTCCCAGCCGTGTACTCGAACATGCTTTTTAATCTACCGAGTGTCCCAAAAAATACTTACACATCATATTAACATATATATCAATAAGCAAAATAGGCGGATAGTAAATAGATAGCAAATAGGCTTCTTTAATGTTTAAATGTTCGAAATATCAGCCAGCAGCGTCAATACCTTCATGGTTGTGCTGCTTACTTTAATG